>CAUYLG010075925.1:0-17083 GCA_963573385.1 Cacajao melanocephalus | reverse complement strand
TCACTGGTTACCTGTTGGACTTGTTTTCTCCCTTGTCAACTAAATATAATGCTCTTGTAACTAAGAGATAGCATGGGGAGAAATGCCAGATATAGGTGATGGGGAGGAAGGCAGCAAATCACACTGCCATGTGTGTACCTATGCAACAATCTTGCATGTTCTTCACATATACCCCAAAACCTAAAATGCAATTAAAAAAAAAAAAGAATGATCATGAACCAGGGTCTGTTCAATGCACTAAACATGCTTTAAAATACAACAACCTTGAAAAGTAGGTAGAGTAAGAAACTTTTCTAAGGTCAAACAGGCAGTTAAATATAAGAGACAGAATTTGAATCCAATTCTATTTTTTTATTCCAAAGCCAACATTCTTGCCACTATACCTGTCTTCCACAAATGTGAAAGAGTCGAATAGATAATAGACCTATAAATGTGACTTCAACATTTAAAGTCGTTGTAATTAAATGAGTTGATACATGTAAAATCCTTAGAGCAATAATGTATTAGTGTGTTCTCATCTACTGTGAAGAAATACATGAGACTAGGTAATTCATAAAGGAGAGAGGTTTAACTGACTCACATTTACATGTGGCTGGGGAGGCCTCAGGAAACTTAGCAATCATGACAGAAGGGGAAGCAAACACATCCTTCTTTACATGGTGGCAGGAGAGAGAAGTGCAGAGTGAAGTGGGGAAAAGCGCCTTATAAAACCATCAGATCTTGTGAGATCTGATCACTCATTATCATGAGAACAGCATGGGGGAACTGCCCCCAAGATCTAATCACCTTCCATGAGGTTCCCTCCCCCAATTCATGGGGATTACATTTCGGATTGCAATTCAAGATAAGATTTTGCGTGGGGATACAGCCAAACCATATCAAATAATATAGTAAGTATTCAGTAAGCATGGCCTGCTATTATTATTATTATTGTGTAGGGTCCACTTTTGGCCTCTGAATATGCAGTGAATCAATGACAATCAGAATAGGACTGATTGCTTGCATTTTTAAAAATGAGTAATCAAATGGTCATTGTAATGTAAAAGCACAAATTAGTGGCAAAGAGGCCTGGATTTGGGGTAAAAAGATCAAGGTCCCATTTCTGGCCCCTCCTATTTTGTCTCTCATAACAATAAGAACTTGTGTGGGTGCTTAATAGAATTAACTTCTATAGTGTGTGAGTGAAATTCTGTCTGTAATAGACATAGCTCTGTAAAAATGCTAGTCAGTATTTAGAGAAGATAATCTTTTTTGAGGCTAAGGATTTATTGGTACTCCATGTTTCCTCTTGGTTGCTGCTAGCATCAGACTTGCCATGATTGGAGGAAGAAAGGGGTATTTACTGGACCCTCTATAATTGATGTAATGTGGGATACAAACTGTGGATTCAAAGGAATGGTTTTCTTTTTTCTTTCTTTTTAACAAGGACAATTGACTATCAAGAAAGAACAAAAGTCTCTAATACAAATTTTTAGAAAATTAATTTAGAGTATTATTGGTTACATATGGAGTTCTTCAAATAGTGCTTGCACTTGCTAAGGGCTGTTTGTGTTAGCTAGTATTATTACTGCTATTTTTAGAGAAACTGACTAGGAGGGGCAAACTGTGCTAGCCAGCTCTGCCTACTTAAAAGGGATGTTATGAGGCTCATACTTGTTAATGTACAGACAAAGTCTCTCTCCTTGACCAAACTTTAGACAGGCTCCTCTGAGCCCTCTTTTGAACTAGGCTTCATCCTTGGACACTGTTCTCAAGTCTGCCTCACCCAATTTAGCAAGAATCTTGCTAACTCATTTGAGAGAGAACTTCTCCCATATCTGATCATCCTCAATATCTGATCAAATTCCTCATTCCCCACCCTAGATATCTGACGACCTTGGCCTGCCTTCTGCAAGAATCTTAAGTTGGTTTAGTAAGAATCCCTCTACCCTTGATGTTTCCTCTTCATAATTTTTAATCTACTGACTTCCCACCCTGTTCCATAGCTGTAAATCCTCACTTATCCATGCTATATTTGGCATTGAGCCCAGTTTTCTCTTTTCCCCTATTGCAATAGTTTGTAAATAATATCTGTTTTTACCATTTTAACTGTTGTTTCAGCTCTGGTTCTTTTTGACAGCATGCAACCTTACATTTTTGGCACAAGTAATACAAACTATACCTTTTTTTAAAATAATTTTTACAGTTACAGACAAAGATATATGAGTTGAGAGGAGGTTGAATGGCAGAGATAGAGTTGGGGATGGCAATAGGGTAAAAAGCTTAAGAGAGAAGGAATGAGATGCTTAATTTTATATGTCAAGCTGACTGGGTTAAGGGATGCCCAGATATCTGGTAAAACATTATTTCTGTATGTGTTTTTGAGAGTGTTTCTGGAAAAGATTAAATTTGAATCAGTACAGGCAGGAAAGAAGATTTGTCCTTACCAACATGGGCAGACATCATCCAATCCATTGAGGGCCCAAAAAGAGCAAAAAGGTAGAGAAAGTAAATTCTCTCTCTTACTTTCTCTGTTTGAGCTAGGGGAACATCCATCTCCCCTTGCCCTTGGACACCCTGATTCTGGGACCTTTGGACTCTAGGATTTATACAGAGCTTTCCATGCTGCCATTCCCCCAACCAGACCTTTGACCTCAGACTGGGTGTTACACCATCAGCTCTCCTAGTTCTCAGGCCTTCAGATTCAGAAAGAATTATACCACCTGCTTTCCTGTTTCTCCAGCTTGCAGATAGCATATCTTGGGACTTCATGGCCTCCATAATCATATAAGCCACTTCCCATAATAAATCTCCTCTTATGCATCTATTATATCTATCTATCTATCTATCTATCTATCTATCTATCTATCTATCTATCTATCTGTCTGTCTGTCTGTCTGTCTATCTATCTATCTATCTATCTATCTATCTATCTATCTATCTATCTATCCAGCCATCCTAATGGTTCTTTGTCTCTGCCTAATACAAGGGGCTAAAGCTTTGCTGTCCAGTAGGGTAGCAAGTAGCCAGCCACACATGGCTGTTGAGCACTTGTAATGTTGTAACTAGTTTAAATTGTGATGTGCTGTAAGTGTGAAATGCACGTAGGATTTTAAAGTCTTATATAAAGAAGACTGTAAAAATACTTCATTGTTAATTTTTGTATTGATGACATATTGAAATAATATTTTGGATGTATTGGAATAAATGTATTATTAAAATTAATTTTACTTTTGTCATTACTTTTTAATCTGACTACTAGAAAATTTAAAATCACACATGGCTTGCATTGTACTGCTATATTAGTCCATTTTCACACTGCTGTAAAGAACTGCCCAAGACTAGGACATTTATAAAGAAAAGAGGTTTACTTGACCCACAGTTCAGCATGACTGGGGAGGCCTTAGGAAACTTGCAATCATGGCAGAAGGCAAAGGGGAAGCAAGGCACTTTCTTCACAAGGCAGCAGGAAGATGAACAAATGCAGGAGGAACTACCAAACACTTATAAAACCATCAGATCTCGTGAGAACTCACTATCATGAGAACAGCATGGGGAAATGGTCCCCAACATTCAGTTACCTCCACCTGGTCTCTCCGTTGACACATGGGGATTATGAGGATTACAATTCAAGATGAGAATTTGGACGGGAAATAGCCAAACCATATCAACTGCTGTTGGACAGCGCTGGGCTAGAGAAAAAAAAAGTAGAAATGGAGCATGAAGGGATGCTGGGGAGAGAGAATATAGTCACAGACACTCATGGATGTAAATGGATCCACAGGACATCACACAGAACTTTGCCTTAAGAATAGCATGACTGAGCTTCTTTTTATACCCACAGTAAAGGCATAAATAAAAATGCTATCATGAAATTTGCCCAACCTGCTGGGAGCCAGATGAAATGAAAAAGTGGCCCATAGGTCACAACCTCCCAGTAATTCCAAATTCACAATTAGAAATGAATTGCCTTGTTAAACTTCACCCCCTCTGCTTGCTACTTTGAGAACACTGTGAATGAATTATTCCTACTCAAAATAGACACTTTTGCATAAGGACCCTCTACAACTCTGTTTTCTTGTCTCCCAACCCAGCACAGTGATGGCACATTAGTGTGCCTACCTATGTGCCTTTAGTAGGCATTACATAAATGTCTTATGAATGAATGAATGAATATTTGGAAACATTCAAATAATTAACCACCACACAGAACATCTTATGAGTATTAAAAATAAAAGTCGGCTAAGCCCATGAATGACCCAAGTTCACAGGGACGGGCTGACAGATTGCTGCTTCCTTGGTTTCTGGGTTTCACAAAAGTGGAGATCTATTTACAGAAATGCACAGGACCTTCCTTGACAGACCCAAGCACACACCAAAGGCCAATCTCTGGTACCAGGGTGAAGTTTTGCCAGTATTAAGCCAGGTACCCATAAAAGCCTGGCTCCTGCCTGCCTTTCAGATTCCCAAGGGAAGGACACACACAGGAAACAAAAGCAGGACAGAGCACATGTATTAACAGCTGGACAACCGCTGACTTTCCAGAGCTGGGCTCTAACACACAGCTAGATTAAAATTTTTGAAAAGGGGACCTCACCCGACTCATGTAAAGCAGGGACGTTGAGGAGAGCCGTAGCTTAAGAGAGAGGCAGGGAGTAAGGGAGACTAAGCTGACTGTGTTCCAAGAAAGACCTATCCCCACTTACCCATATGGCTGCCTGGGCCCTGAAAGGAGGGTGAGGAGATGGCTTGCCGTACCAGAAGCTGGCTCCTGCCAGGCCAGATGCCCCTCTGAAGGCTGGAAGCAGAATGAAAACAGCAGAGGAGGCAGAGTCTCTGTGGGACTAGTAATCGTTCTCCCAATGATGTATTGGTCTCTGACCAATTAGATCAGCAACCGCTCCTCCAGAGTAGGCAGAACTAAGAAGGCCATGGCCCAGAGTGGTGCAGGTGTAGACAAATTATCTGAAATGTCCCCATGCTTTTGGATGGGCCTGAGGCAAAGCACAGCAAAAGAGATGTTGTATGTCTCCCCGATGCACTCAGTAAAAGGGTCTGGATCAAGGCCTGAATGTTAGGAGCCAGGACTCTGAAAGACAACGCCACCAAAGACTTTATTAGGCTCCCATGTCACCTAATCACTCATCTCAGCTGGATTTCTTTTTTTCCTCCTGGTTTTCTTTCTTCTTGTCTTTCCTTCTGCCCTGATCTCCACTCCTTTTTACTTCATTACTAATGTCCTCTGATATACATTAGAATCTGTCATTGCTTCATGATAGAGGCTGAGAATTTACAATTTTTTACTAATAAGAAATGGCTATTATTTATTCCATAGTTACTATGTGTCAGTCTTTTAATGTGCTAAACCCTTCAAACGTGTTATATCTTTGAATCCTCACAACAATACAGCCAGGTAGTCACTTCATTTTACAGATTAGGAAACTAAGGCTAGAGAGATCATTTAACTAACGAGTGGTGGCGCTACATTATAAGCACAGGCCTACCTAAATCTTGTACACGTTTTTAAGCTCTAGCTGTATGGCCTCACTTAATGTGCCTTTTGCCTGTATCTCTCTGTCTTAAGCTTCCTGCTTCCAATCTTAGTCTGTTTTGCATTGCTATAAAGGAATACCTGAGGCTGGGTAATTTATAAGGAAAAGAGGTTTATTTAGCTGATGGTTCAGATTCCTGAGGGAAGGACACACACAGGAAATAAGGGTGTATAAGAAGCAGTGTGCTGGCATCTTTTCAGCTTCTGAGGATAGCTTCTGTGCTGCATCACGTCATGGCAGAGAAGATCGGAGGGGAAGCAGGCAGGTTTCAATAGGTACTAAACCCAAGGGGTGTCCTGGCTTTGTAACAACCTATTCTCTCTGGAACTAATTCATATTTCCAAGAACCGATCCAGTCTGCCAAGAGCCAGAACCCACTTACAACAAGCCCTTTATGAGGCATCTGCCCTCTATGACCTGAACACCTGCCACTAAGGCCCTACCTCCCAATACCACCACACTGGAGATTAAATTTCAACATGAGATATGGTGGAGACAAATAAATCATCCAAACCATAGCACCATCTTTTACTTACTTTTCTTTAAAGTTTACTTTTTTTGATTTCCTTTCCTTTTCTTTGTCCTCAATACCTTGTTTTATTCTTCTGTTAAATTTATCCCCTCTTTTTATTATCTATCTTATTTAACAATTTTCCTTCCTATTCTCTTACACTTCAGTTTTTAAGTAGCCTTTAATAGTCAGTGATATAAATACAAATGTGATGACAGTGGTAGAGTTGTACCACCCTCTTCCCTTAGTTCTGGCAGTGGCTGTCTCATTCTCCTAATGGCAATGGCTCTCAAACTTGTGCACACATCAGAATCACCTGGCTGGAGGGCTTGCTAAAATGCAGAAGGCTGGGCCCTACCTCCAGAGTTTCTGATTCAGCCGGTCTGGGTGGGGCCTGGGAGTTTGGATTTCTAACTAAGGTCTACTGATGCTGATGCTGCTAGTCCAGGAACCGCAGTTCCAGAAGCCTTGCTCTATGGAGTTCCTACCACATTCAAAGTAGGTTCTCCAAAATGCCTCCACTAACTCAGGAGACCCACAGGTGTAAATCTCTATCTGGATGAGTTTTTGTTCTCAGGGAATTTGATAGTTTTGAAAGTCACCTCGATTCCTTATTTTAAAACCCCAGTCCCTGATACATAGTCACTGACGTCTGGGCAAATTGTGTCAATAATGTCATGAGCCAGAATGCAAAGTCACATGGCCAAGTGAGAGGTCATTGCTCCATGCACAGCCTCTAGTCCGTACTTGGTAACTAATCATGTGATTTTGAATCTGGATAGATTTGGAAGATAGGTTTGGAGGGCCAGTTCAGGTACCACAGAGGTGTTCCTGACTCTTGGCATCATTTTCACAGTGGCCTAATTCCAGACTGGTCCCGTCCTTCAATGACAGGGCTATAAAAGATGATCTTGGTATGGGGCTTCCTCTGTTGCTTCTTATGAAGGAGGAAGGAGAAATTGGCTTGAATGAACATTAAATCTGCATAACTGGCTCAGTTCTACCTGTGCTGGGAGGTTTTCTTAACTAATAAGAACTCAGATTTGGTCCCCTAGACCTTCTTAGAACAGTAGGGTATAAAGCAAAGGAAAGGCAAGTCTAACACTTGTGCCTGGGCCATTCCCAGGAAAATCATTAAGATTTTGGGAAACACTGGGAACTGGTCTTCTTCAATCATTTGTCAGCCTATGGAAGGGCTGACAAAATCTCCTCAAAACCTGAGACCAAATCTCTAATGTAGACATTTATCTTCCAGCAGGTATATGGGTCCCTTCACAAGACCTTCCCTCTCTATCATGGGCTCTGTCTGGCTGCCTGATGTTTAACCTGATGGTCTAAACCTTCCACCAAGCCTCAGAAAGTCCCATCAATTCTGACTGAGGAACTGCTCACATGTATCCATTGTCCTACTCCTATTTTATTTTCCCTGTAATTCTCAATAATCCTTATTATTTGCCTAGCTCATGCCAGAGGCAGCAATATTATTAAAGAGCTCACAGACTTCTCTGTTACTGTGATATTAGAAGGAGCACAGTCCACAAAACTGTCCTTATTGTGACACCAATTGCAAATCTGGGGGTCCAAGACTGTCCCTGAGTTCAATAATTTGGTAGAAGGACTCACAGAACTCACTGAAAGCTGTTAATATGGCTTGGCTGTGTCCCCACCCAAATCTCATCTTGAATTCCCATGTGTTGTGGGAGGGACCTGGTGAGAGATAATTGAATCATGGGGGCTGGTCTTTCATGTGCTGTTCTCATGATTGTGAATAAGTCACACAAGATCTGATGGTTTTAAAAAGAAGAGTTCCCCTGCATAACCTCTTTTTTTGCCTGCTGCCATCCATGTAACATGTGACTTGCTCCTTCTTGCCTTCTGCCAAGATTGTGAGTCCTCCCCAGCCATGTGGAACTGTAAGTCCATTAAACCTCTTTCTTTTGTATATTTCCCAATCTTGGTTATGTCTTTATCAGCTGCATGAGAAAAGACTAATACAGCTGTTATATTCACTGTTCACTGTTACAACTAGTAGATACAGAACAAAATCAACCAAGACAAGAAGCTCATAGAACAGAGCTTAGAAAACTTACAAACATGGAGCTTACAGTTGTCCTTACTCTGTGAAGGCATGGACAGTCTTATTTTGCCATCATTGTTCTGTGGCAATACATAGGGAGTACTGCCACCCAGGGAAGCTCAACCAAGCCTGGCTGGCCGCCCACAAGGCTGACCTCAATCTCCAGCCCCTTGAGAGGTCAAGATGATACCAGTCAAAGCCTCCACCTACATCACATTGTTGTAGTGACCTAAATCCCCCATATAAACAAAAACACTTTTTAAAAATCAGATAGGACATTCCAGGGCTTTAGAGGTTACTTGCAGGGGCCAAGGGCAAAAGCTAGACCCCTCTTTGGACAAGGCAAAATTCTTTACTACACAGTTACCATGATTTAATCTGGGTCATGGTATGCCACTAAAAGCAACAGGCATTTGGAGTGGCAAGTCACATGGTTGGAATTCCCATTCATCCCATCCCAGTTTCCCTAAGAAGACACCAAGCCTACCTTAATCTAGACTCCGAACTTAACCGGCAACATAAAGTACTGCACTTCATGTAACTTCTCAAGGAGTAAAAATTCAAACTTCCTATGAGTCAAAAGTTCTGCTGAGGGAAGGGATGTTTATGAAGTATAGCCAGATAGATGTGGAGTTCATACGTGCCATGAGGCAAGTTAGGCCACCTCTGGAGTCATTCCCTGGGCCAGGGTCTGATAAAAGTATGTATCTGTCTCAGTCACATAAGTACATATATTATAAAATATATGTGAAGAGATAGTCCCTACTATTTTGTTATTAATCTTCAGGATCTGTGCAACTAGACATTGTCAGCTACTTAGAGCAAAGGAACACTCTTATATGTTATGTACAATAGTAAATGAACTCAACATCATGTTACCGGAAGTTCTGTTACCACAACCTGTTCATTTGGGAAGATGCATCACAGACTGAGATTCTGACTAATTGGAACACCAGGGAATTCAACCAATTGGAACTCCACATGCTCCATTTACTCCCTGGTCATCACACATATGCCAGCTCTCAGAATTCAGTAACTAAAAGATAGCGGTAATTAATTTAGCACTACATAAGCAATTTGGGTCAACTAAAAGGATAAATTGCTGGTGGTTATGACAACTAAGGAAAAAAAGATTATATCCATCCCTAAAATTGATACTTAGGAGAGACCATGATAAGGACAAAATATATTTCGTTTAAAAAAGAAACCCACAACCTGGCATGGTGGCTCATGCCTGTAATTCTAGCATTTTGGGAGGCTGAGGTGGGTGAACCACAAGGTTAGGAGTTCGAGACCAGCCTTGCCAACATGGTGAAACCCCGTCTCTACTAAAAATACAAAAAATTAGCCGGGCGTGGTGGTACGCAACTGTAATTCCAGCTCTTAGGGAGGCTGAGGCAGGAGAATTGCTTGAACCTGAGAGGCAGAGGTTGCGGTGAGCTGAGATCGCACCGTTGCACTCCAGTCTGGGTGACAGATGGGACTCTGTCTCAAAAACAAACAAACAAACAACAACAACAAAAAACACTCCACATTTAGAAGACTGAAAATTTCTCACATAAGGCTCAAAGCCTCACTGACTTGTAAAACATCTTTTTTAAAAAAATAAGCATATGATTAGGGTAAAATTTTCACATAGTAATAAAGAGTAGGAAATAAAAGTTTCCTATTGTCTCACTCTTATTCTACCTCCCCTAGCCCACAGTACCACCCCTCTGTAATAATCACTATTAATGGTGTCTTCGAGCTGCGTCTAAGACTGCATTTTCTGCCTACCACAACCTATCTTTGCAGCAGGTCAGAGCATCAGAGAGCCATAAATGTGAACTGGATTATTCTCCCTTCTGATATTTGTTTTGGTCACCCCGCCCTTTGCCCTGATGCAATCAGCCTACCCATAGAGTCACTATAAAGTGAGACCCAGGAAACCAAGACCATACTGTTGTACAAATATTGTCGAGAACCTTGTTCATTATTTCATGGTGCTTTCTCAATGAAAACCTACCAGAGAAATTTGTCTGTAGTTTCTCAGAACTGGGAATGGCTGAGCATCTCCAGATTTGTTTTTGTCTTAGGGACTATTGCAGTTGCTATGGTTACATAATATAATAAATTATCCTAAAACTTAGTGCATAAAATGATTATTTATTTTGCTCATTAATTGTGTGGGCCAGGAATTCCAACAGGAAACTGTGGGGTGGCCTGTCCCGGCTCCACAATGTCTGATGTCTCTACTGGAAGATTCATAGGCTGGGGAAGGAATCTTCTATAGGTTCATTCCCTTGTGTGTCTGTTGCTGGCTTTGGCTGAGGCCTTAGCTGGAGCCGTCAGCTGGAAAACTCATATGTGTCTTCTCCATGTGTTCTGGGATCCTCACACATGGTGGTTGGATTCCAAACATGAGCACCTCCAGAGAGAGAGAGAGATAGAGAGGAGAGGAGAGAGGAGGAGGGGAGAGGAGGGAAGGGGAGGGGAGGGGAGGGGAGGGGAGGGGAGGGGAGAGCAGGAGAGACTAATTAGAAGCTGACCTGGCTGTGGATATCACAAGGCATCAATTCTATTGTTTTCCACTTGTCAAGGCAGCCCAAGTAATTTCCTAGGTTCAGGAGGAAGGGAAATAGATTCTACCTCTTGATTGGGAGTAGCAAGGTTCTGGAGGAGCATGAGGGACTGAAAATATTGCTCTGTCAATTTTTGGTGAATATGATTGGCCACAGGACTCTCTGACACATCATCCACTCTATATCCTAACTACTTAGAAGCACTACAGGCAAATATATGGACTGCTTAAGTGACAATAGGAGACTTCATGTCATGTATTGTGTACACAAACCTCACTCTGGGTTCATATTGCTTTCCTATCTTTATTTTCTCTTTGCTTCATTTTCCTCATCAATTTTTACTTTATCTTACAATATTTTATGTATCTTTCAAACCACTACAAATAATTTTCAGGGAAAATTCAGATATAAGTTAACAAAAATAGAACCACAGAAAAACATTTTGTCTGAGTGCCAAATTAATTTCAACAAGAAGAACAAAAACATGACATTCAGGAATCAAATCTCTACAAATACTCTCTGGTAGTCAAATCTTAATCTTGTTAAAATTTATGTTCACTTAGAATGGAAACCAGGAGAGTAATTCATCTTTTCAAGTCAATTTTTTGATCCCTGCAATGACTTAGTTTTGATCTGTCATACTGGAAAGTATGTGAAATAAGTTAATTCACTTCACAATTACGTAGTTTGGAAATACGAATCTCAAATATTTCTACTATACTTATTTCGTCTATGTAAAATATTTTATATTGCACCATTGAAAAATAATATACTTTTTTTCTGAAAAAATCAGCAAGAATTTATTAGATTCTTGGCTTAACTTTTTACAAAAAGATAATACTATTTAATTTTTCAGTGAAGCAATTTTGTAGTCTTCCAGTCTTTTTCACTAAAATGAGATATTGTATAATTCTTTGAAGGAATAATTAACATTTTATTTGACGCATCTATATTAGGGATTTCTTATCTATGAAGAGTAATGAATTTTGTTAAATATGCCATCTACCATATCAGATTTATTATAATCAAATTTCATTTTGCTTTATTTGTTTACTGCACTACTTCTGGACTGAAAAACCAATTTGCTCTTCTGTATATAAATTGATTATTTCACGAAAAAGTAGCTACTATGACTATTAAATGCAAAATTCACCATAAAACAGACTGCAATTGCCAATTTAACCACACCTAAATGAAGAAGCTAAAATGTCATTGTTCTGTAAAAAGGGTTAATTTAACAGCTTTGTGATTTTTTTTTCCTCAGGGACATTCACCAAGGTAACTAAAAATTCACCGAAAGAAAATTCTGCAATTGATAAGTTAATGTTCTTTAAAACCATGAATATATATATGTGAAACATTGAGTCTTTCATGGCCTTACATAAGATTTACAATTAATTATTTAAGACTTTACTCATCTTTTTGGATAAGTTTTAGACAATTGGTTAAGTCTTTTACAAACAAAGTTAGTTAGAATGGCAATCACATGATTCTCTAATAATCATCATGACATATTAGGTCACTGTTCTCTTGACAAACTGCTACAATTTGAATGTTCGTGTACCTCCAACATTCGCGTTGAAACTTAATCCCCCTTGTGATATTCAGAAGTGAGGACTTTAGGGAAGTGGTTAAGTCATAAGGGCTCCAATCTCATGAATAGGATTAAAGTCCTGATAAAAGAGGGTTCAGAGTGCATCTGGCCCTTCCGTCTGTTCTGCCATGTGAGGACACAGAGTTCATCCCTTTTGCTTTCTTCCTTCATTTGAGGATATAACAAAAAGCTGCCATCTTGGAAGCAGAGAACAGTCTTTACCAGAAGAGCAGTCTTTACCAGACTCCAAATCTGCCAGTGCTTTGCTCTTGGACTTCCTAGCCTCCAGAGTTATGAGAAATACATTTTTGTTCTTTATAAATTACTCAGTCTCAGATACTTTGTTATAGCAGCACAAATAGACTAAGACACACACCTATCATTTTTCTCCCTTGTTAAGAGTGCGTCTGCTGCCTTGAAATGCCCTCCTCTGTCTCCACCCTGGCCCCACTGTTGGAGTCCTACCCAAATTTCCACACTGAGATCTGACATCAACAATTGCAAGATCTTTTCTACTTTCTCCAAAGTGGAATCTCTCCTTAACTTTGCACTTTGCTGATAATATTCATTCACATACCTTGCCTTAGCATTTTATACGTATTTTTCATTTTCCTACAGCCTCCTTCCAACTGTCTCTTATTCTATGAGGTCTTGGTGGGAAGAGTTAAAGAAAAAAATTATTCATATCACTTGTTAAAGATGTTGAGGCAGACATTATTCAATTGGTAGACTTTATTCAATGGGGTCTTGCAGTGGGGGAGAAAGGTTGGACTGAATTCTCAATGCAGCATGAGCAAGTGAGAATTTGTAGCCAAGGAGCAGGGTTGGGGGGGTCAATGGATGGAAAATTAATGAAAGGATATGTCAAGGGTAGAAGCGATTCTGGCTAAACTGACCTAACAGGATTCTTGATGAAGACAGGCCAGGGTAATCAGATATCACCCAGGGAATGATGGAGGATCGAGAACCCAATCAAATATCAAAGATGATCACATATTTAGCATGGAGGATTCTTGACAAACTTAGTAGGGTTCTTTGCCAAAACTGAGTTTTATAAGGCAGTGCACAGACGGGACTAGGAGAAGTTTCAGAAGCCTGGCTAAAGCTTGGTCAAACAAAGAATCTTTGTCGGAAGTGCCATCTTTTGTGCATTTTTGCCTTCCCCACAATACCTAGACAGGGATATGTGCATAGAAGGTGCTAAAAATATGTTAACTGAATTGGATTATAAACCAAGGTGTTGGTATGAAGCTGACTTAATATGTAACCCAGACCATTATGAGATGATAACTATTATATTCTGTGAGACCACTCTGACTTGCTGGATATGTGTATGTGATGTTGGCTCTAGCTTGTAAATATTTTTCTTTCTTCTGTCATATTGACCTGAATTTGCTTCATTATAATGTAATATCTTATATCTCAACAGAAATTCCTCCCCTCTTCCCTCCCTCAAAATATGGAGCAAAGCAAAAATTGACTCAGTATAGCCAGATACGTTTGACAGGCACACTTCAACCTAAAGAGAATAAATACTTCATAATATTCTCCCATCTAACATAACTTACATTGTCTCTCAATTTTCTAAACAAATTACCATGGATTTTATTTAAACTGAAAAGAAAACTTATAATGGAAGCCATGTCACAGTCATGTCAACCACAATTTTTGTGAGAATCACAAAAATTATCAAACCTGAACCAGACTCACACAATTTTTCAGAGGAGGAAACTGAGGCCTAGGGAGATTTAGAGGATGGTTCAAGGTCACCCTGCTCATTAATGGCAAAGCTGATAATAGAACTCAACTCCCCTACCTTCTATAGTAATTCTCATTCCATTGAATCTAGAATCTACCGTTTACTTCTCCTGAAGTATAAATGATCCAAACTGAAATTTGAGTACAAATTTGATCACTGGCTTTTCACAAAGATTTCTGCTGTATGTCAATTCATGTGGTTTCTTTAGTGTCTTATCTTATTTATTCCATTGTCCTTAAATGCCTGACTCAAAGATTGTATAACAAGTGTTTTCACTTTTTTAGATGTGAAAGGTTTCCAAAATCTTCATGTTTCAGACATGGTAAAATGTGTAAGTGTATTAGTCCATTCTCACACTGCTATAAAGAACTACCTAAGACTGGGTAATCTGTGAAGAAAAGTGGTTTAATTGACTCACAGTTCTGCAGACTGTATAGGAAGCATGGCTGGGAAACCTCAGGAAACTTACAACCATGGTGGAAGGCAAAGGGGAAAGCAGCATTTCTTCACATGGCAGAGCACAAGAGAGAGAGACAAGGGGGAAGTGCCACACACCTTTAAACAAGCGGAAATAGTGAGAACTCCTTCACTATCACAAGAACAGCAAAGGGGAAATCCACCCCCATGATCCAATCACCTCCTAGCAGGCCCCTCCCCCAGCATTGGAGATTACAATTCAACATGAGATTCGTGTGGGGACACGGAGCCAAACCATATCAATAAGTAATAAAGTATTAACGACTTTTACTTTCACTTGCCTTGAGACTTTGTCTCAACACAACAAACACACACACGAGTGAGCCTAAGGTTGTTTGCCTCTAAGCGAGGATCACAACACCTGCATCTTATGAAAGACCAATATCCACTATTCAGCCATCAGCACCCTCTGTTTGGATATAGGTGATTGCAATTTGAGGGCAAATGCAGAAACCCTGCAGTAGCAAGTTTAGTCTACATAAAGTACTCTCTTCAGTTCTGAATGGCTTTAGTTATGATTTACAAGATACCTTTATGTATTTCAAAACCATTATATGACAGATAGCATTTAGGTTGCATTTTAAGCCTCATAACAGTCATACTTGTTTGTTATCTTTAAGTGCTCTCATCTGGCCAACAGCAGTGATGAACTTAGGGAATGAATAGAGACAGTGTTGTCCAAAGACTGCACTTCTTTCAATGACTCCAGTTCTGCTCCCCTTGTTCTCTGGCTTCTTTGACTACATACATTGCCTCCCTCCTCTTGCATAGTACCATTTAGGTTCACAAGTGGATTTTAGACTGTCTGCCAGGATCTAACTTGTTGCTTTCTTAGTAAGCCCCTTCTGATATCCATACCAGGCTCTTGTCCTGGCCTCCAAAGCTCTTGATCCTTCTCATCAGGTCTAAATATTTATGATAGTCCCACTAAAACTAAAAATTAAGGAAGCTGATTTACCTACATGGATATTAATTTTTTAAATGATTTTCACTTTATGTTAGTTTGAATTCTGCTGGCTAGGTTTTGTGTGTGTGTGGGCAGGGGAGGGGGGCTCTTTTTAGACTATATGGAAAATAGGTAAAATGTGATCTACAATGAGGATATTTTACAGTGACAGACTGATATGATTTGACTGTGTCCCCACCCAAATCTCATTTTGAATTGTAGCTCCCACAACTCCCATGTGTTGTGGGAGGGACCTGATGGGAGGTAATTAAATCATGGGGGTGGGACTTTCCCATGCTATTTTAGTGATAGTGAATAAGTCTCACAAGATCTGATGGTTTTATTTTATTTTTGAGATGGAGCTTTGCCCTTGTCGTCCAGGCTGGAGGGCAGGCATGATCTCCGCTCACTGCAAACTCTGCCTCCTGGGTTCAAAAGATTCTCCTGCCTCAGCCTCCGAAGTAGCTGAGATTACAAGCATATGCCACCACACCCAGCTAATTTTGTGTTGTTAGTAGAGACAGGGTTTCACCATATTGGCCAAGCTGGTCTTGAACTATTGACCTCAGGTGATCCACCCACCTTGGCCTCCCAAAGTGCTGAGATTAAAGGCATGAGCCACCATGCCCGGCCAATCTGATGGTTTTATAAAGGGGAGTTTCCCTGCACAAGCTCTTGCTTGCCTCCATGTGAGATGTGCCTTTCACCTTCCATTATGATTGTGAGGCCTCCCCAGCCATGTGGAACTGTGAGTCCATTAAACCTCTTTCTTTTGTAAATTACCTGGTCTAGGGTATGTCTTTATCAGCAGTGTGAAAGTAAACTAATACACAGACTAAAGGTCAATAGTGTCTGGGGACAAATTAATGTGATTATGCCTCTTCCCTTTGCACTCCAATTGGCCAAGACTAGTAGCTTTGTGGATCTGCATAGACTGGCTTCTGGATACTGCCCCCTTCTGCACCCTCACTTCACTCTGCCACTGGCATTCTATGATCTGTAAAGGTTGTTGGAAAATTGTTTGGTTTTCCTGTTGGAATTTTGAAAGCTGGTTTTAGCTCATGTTATTAGGCTCTTACCTCCTTGAGTACAATGGTTCTTTTGGTTTTCTGTGAAATGAAGAACTGCAGAGCAAATGCTTGGCTGCTAAAAGAATTAAAAACAAAAATAATAGTTTATACTAGCAAATGTAAAGAGTTCTATGTCCTGCATTGTCGTGTTAACCCCACTCCAGGTCTCAGCTTAACTTTCCTACTTCCATTCATCTATGTCTCAGATTTCTAACCTATTTTAAACTCTTACTGATTGTATTGCTTCAAATTTTTAAGTAATCAAATATTTTCTGGTACAAGGTAGGTTATGCAAAAATACATTTCAGAAAGTAGCAGTATAATAGATTTTGACATTTGAGAACCATTGAAGTGCTAAAAGTTTGACTAATCTTAATTTTGTGAAGAGGCAATTCTGTTTTTTTTCTCTTCTTCCATTTTTTTTTTAAAGAAAGAAAAAGAGAGAAAAGAAGAAAGAAAGAGTGAAAGAAAGAAAGAAAAAAGAATGAAAGAGAGAAAGAAAGAGGAAGAGAAAGAGGGAGAGAGAACGGGATTCTTGTTCTATTGCCCAGGCTAGA